>CM042242.1:50765034-50810034 GCA_023566225.1 Romanogobio albipinnatus
TACCATCTTAAAAATATATCAAAATTACGGCACATGCTCTCAATGCAAAATGCTGAACAGTTAGTTCATGCGTTCATGACCTCAAGGCTAGATTATTGTAATGCTCTATTGGGTGGTTGCCCTGCTCGCTTAATAAATAAACTCCAGCTGGTCCAAAACGCAGCAGCTCGAGTACTTACTAGAACCAGGAAGTATGACCATATTAGCCCAGTTCTGTCAACATTGCACTGGCTACCTATTAAACATCGCATACATTTTAAAATCTTGCTTATTACTTACAAAGCACTAAATGGTTTAGCTCCCCAATACTTGAGCGAGCTCTTAACATATTATACTCCATCACGTCTACTGCGATCTCTAAATTCTGGCCAGTTGTTAATACCGAGAATATCCAAATCAACTGCAGGCGGTCGATCCTTTTCCTATTTAGCTCCTAAACTCTGGAACAGTCTTCCTAGCACTGTTCGGGAAGCAGACACACTCTGTCAGTTTAAATCTAGACTAAAAACACATCTCTTTACTGTGGCATACACATAAAACACTTTATCAATTAATTGATTGTTAGGCTGCATTAACTAGGTCAGCCGGAACCGGGAACACTTCCCATAACACCTGATGTACTCGTTACATCATCAGAAGAATGGCATCTACGCTAATGATATTCTCTCTGTTTTATCCCGAGGTTTACTGCAGTCAGCCAGATCTGGGCCATATCCTAATCAGATGGTGGACCAGAGAAGACCAACACAGGACCCCGAAGTGTCTGCAGAGACCGTGTCAATTATCCTCCCCCTGCAACTGCCTCATCGACACGGCATCTAAATAAACCCGTCACCAGTGTGATGACTCCGATTGTTCGAATATTATCATTAAATAATACTTAAATCGATATGTCATCCGCAATAAACCCGTCTCCAGCGTGTTGCCTCCGATCATTCGAATATTGCACTTTAATAATTATTTAATCAACATCATCCTCAATAAACCCGTCTCCAGCGTGTTGCCTCCGGTCCTTTGAATATTCCGATCTATTATGACCTCTGACCTGTAAAGCAGCCAGAATAATAATAATAATACGTTGTTTGTAAATTGGCCAGAGGAGAACTGGCACCCCGACTGAGCCTGGTTTCTCCCAAGGTTTATTTTTCTCCATTAGGTCACCTAATGGGGTTTTGGTTTCCTTGCCACTGTTGCCTCTGGCTTGGCGTGCTCAGTTGGGGACACTATATTTTTCAACTAAACATCGAAATAAATCTAATTAATAAACTAATTTAACCATGTAAACTAAATTACTGATCTAATTATTGATCTAAAGCCCACACTGTCACCGTATGGAAATTGAAATGAACTGATGACATCAAATGGCTATACAGCTGAATAAAATTAGGCTGCATTATTTTGCTGTTTAACACTGTAAAGCTGCTTTGAAACAATCTACATTGTTAAAAGCGCTATATAAATAAAGTTGACTTGACTTGACTTGACTTACTCATTCTCTAATGTAGTGTCTGTGTCCTAAAGTCCGCGAATGCATTGCGTTGGTGACGTCACGTTCCCATTCTCTATAAATAGCCTAATTTAGAGATCACTTTTTTTTTTTTTAACCGACAACCGACAACTTTGATCGGTTAACGTTGATACGGTCAACCATCGGTCAAACGGTCATCGGTTAACATCCCTAATTGATTTAGGCTAATAGTTTGGGCTCTGTTGTAAATCTTTAATAGCTATATGTAAGTAAGGGCTCCTATATAGTTTACAGCATTATCTTTAAGAAACTTTTAGTTATAATTTAATTAATTTAAGGACAGACACAATTTTTTTTTCATTAAACCACTGTTGAATAAAAATTAATAAAAAAGCAATTTTGTAAAACTGCTGTACCGAATCCATACCGAACCGGGACTTCAAAACCAAGGTACGTACCGAACCGTCAGTTTTGTGTACCGTTACACCCCTAATATATATATATATATATATATATATATATATATATATATATATATATATATATATATATATATACACAGGTCCTTCTCAATAAATTAGCATATTGTGATAAAGTTCATTATTTTCCATAATGTAATGATAAAAATTTAACTTTCATATATTTTAGATTCATTGCACACCAACTGAAATATTTCAGGTCTTTTATTGTTTTAATAAGGATGATTTTGGCATACAGCTCATGAAAACCCAAAATTCCTGTCTCAATAAATTAGCATATCATGAAAAGGTTCTCTAAACGAGCTATTAACCTAATCATCTGAATCAAAATTACACCTGCAAAAGATTCCTGAGGCTTTTAAAAACTCCCAGCCTGGTTCATTACTCAAAACCGCAATCATGGGTAAGACTGCCGACCTGACTGCTGTCCAGAAGGCCATCATTGACACCCTCAAGCAAGAGGGTAAGACACAGAAAGAAATTTCTGAACGAATAGGCTGTTCCCAGAGTGCTGTATCAAGGCACCTCAGTGGGAAGTCTGTGGGAAGGAAAAAGTGTGGCAAAAAACGCTGCACAACGAGAAGAGGTGACCGGACCCTGAGGAAGATTGTGGAGATGGACCGATTCCAGACCTTGGGGGACCTGCGGAAGCAGTGGACTGAGTCTGGAGTAGAAACATCCAGAGCCACCGTGCACAGGCATGTGAAGGAAATGGGCTACGGGTGCCGCATTCCCCAGGTCAAGCCACTTTTGACCCAGAAACAGCGGCAGAAGCGCCTGACCTGGGCTACAGAGAAGCAGCACTGGACTGTTGCTCAGCGGTCCAAAGTCTTTTTTTCAGATGAAAGCAAATTGTGCATGTCATTCGGAAATCAAGGTGTCAGAGTCTGGAGGAAGACTGGGGAGAAGGAAATGCCAAAATGCCTGAAGTCCAGTGTCAAGTACCCACAGTCAGTGATGGTCTGGGATGCCATGTCAGCTGCTGGTGTTGGTCCACTGTGTTTTATCAAGGGCAGGGTCAATGCAGCTAGCTATCAGGAGATTTTGGAGCACTTCATGCTTCCATCTGCTGAAAAGCTTTATGGAGATGATTTCATTGTTCAGCACGACCTGGCACCTGCTCACAGTGCCAAAACCACTGGTAAATGGTTTACTGACCATGGTATTACTGTGCTCAATTGGCCTGCCAACTCTCCTGACCTGAACCCCATTGAGAATCTGTGGGATATTGTGAAGAGAAAGTTGAGGGACGCAAGACCCAACACTCTGGATGAGCTTAAGGCCGCTATCGAAGCATCCTGGGCCTCCATAACACCTCAGCAGTGCCACAGGCTGATTGCCTTCATGCCACGCCGCATTGAAGCAGTCATTTCTGCAAAAGGATTCCCGACCAAGTATTGAGTGCATAACTGAACATAATTATTTGAAGGTTGACTCTTTTTGTATTAAAAACACTTTTCTTTTATTGGTCGGATAAAATATGCTAATTTATTGAGATAGGAATTTTGGGTTTTCATGAGCTGTATGCCAAAATCATCAGTATTAAAACAATAAAAGACCTGAAATATTTCAGTTGGTGTGCAATGAATCTAAAATATATGAAAGTTTAATTTTTATCATTACATTATGGAAAATAATGAACTTTATCACAATATGCTAATTTATTGAGAAGGACCTGTATATACACACACACACACACACACATACATATATATATATATATATATATATATATATATATATATGTATAGGTAGCTGCGCATAGGTAGCTGTTGGTGTTAGAGCTCCGTCGAATTGATTCATAATCCTTGATTTTCTCCTTATCACCCGCTTACAAGCGAATATTTTCTATTATTTACAGCGTGTGAATATATCTCCGATACGATTCTGTATAAAAAAAACAATCGGATTGCTTTGATATCACTACTTATATCCGAACTTCTGCTACTAGCCGTAGCCCGCTAGCATTGCACGCGTGGTAACTTATTTACACCGGTAGCCGTAGCCCGCTAGCATTGCACGCGTGGTAAACTTATTTACCTTATAGACTCGGAGAGTTTACCACGCGTTTACCATCTGCTACAATGGTGAATAACTCGGATGTGTGTCTAATGTTACCTTTGAGTGCAGGCGAGGACACGTTCGAGCTGCATTCGGTGCAGTTGGAGTTGGAGTCGTTGGAGAAGCAGATTTGCTACCTTCTAGACAGACAAGCCGTGCTGAGAGAGCGACGATCAGCGCTTGAAACATCACGCGCCAATGCGCACAAGTCAGTGGTTAATAACCTGTTGACTCCGAGCTCGTCTACTCTGTGTGTTTCTTTGCACAGGACACAAGCACCCAGGACGCGATCATTATCCCTGGTTTCGTTCACTCCAGGACCGACACAGCACCGGAGACCCTGGGTTTTTCCACAGCGGAAGACGCGAGCCAGGACCAGAGCTAGGACCTCTCCGCCCCTCCCGGTCTTCGAGATCTCCACCCGGAACTGCTTCTCCCCTCTTCGCGAGACGGAACGCGACGCTGTGGTGATCGGTACTTCCATCGTCCGGCATGTCCACGCTACCTCAGGTAAAAGCAAGGTAATCACTCACTGCTTTCCTGGTGCTCGTGTTCTCGATGTCGCTGCGCAGGTTCCCGAGATCCTGAACGGTGACGAGCGCATCGGAGCTGTCGTGTTGCACGCGGGAACGAACGACACCAGGCTGCGGCAGACGGAGGTTCTGAAGAAGGACTACAAGATAGTGATGCGCGGGTCGTCTCATAACCCGCGGGTCCCGCGGGTAACCCGCGGGTCGGGTTGGGGCGGGTAAAGAAATTGTCACTGTATTTGCGGGGCGGGTTGGGGCGGGTCATTAAAAAATAAATCCATATTTGTTACGTGCAATTCCTTATAGCCATATTAAATATTTGGGAATATCTATTTTCATATGTTATTCGGTTCTTTGATAAGGTTACAATATGAAGGCCGTAGCAACGTAACGTGCGTGACGTCTCCAAACATTTGCCGTCATGTAAATTGGCGCGACAAGCAGCTCCCGTCGCCAGCCACTAAATAAACAGTCAAGATGGAAGACGAGGTGCGGGAGAAATTGAAGTTAGGCATTTACATGATTAAAAGAAAAAAAGATCAGGCTGCTAAATCTAATGTTTGGGAACGGTTCTCAGAAATAGTTTCAGCAGGAGACAACAGCAGTATCGGCTACGTGAAGTGCAACTCGTGTGAAAAAATATACAAACATGAAAGCCACAAAACGGGCACTTCCAGCATGGCAAGACATATTTGTAGGGGGTCTAAGAAAAAGGACGACAGTGGTACGTCTCAAAATATTACCGCTTTCCTCAAAAGTAAAGTACCAGCACATGCCAAGTCCGAGGTCACAGACGCTTGTGTTGAATTGTGCTGTCGAGATCTGCGGCCCTTCGACATAGTATCTGGAGATGGATTTCGTACCGTAGCCCAGAATCTAATTAACATTGGTTCACGTTACGGGCGTGTGGATGCCAGCAGTGTTCTCCCTCACAGGCAAACTGTTTGCGACAGAGCCAAAGCGACCGCGCAAGAAAAAAAAGAAATCCTCTCAAAGAAGATAAATAAAGCTCTGGATTGTGGTGGCATAGCGATTACCACTGACATGTGGACTGATGAGTTCAACAAACGAGCATACACGGCGTTTACTGGTCACTTCATCAATGATGACTGGAAATTGGAGAGCCGTGTCATAAGCACAGCTGAATTTGACTCTACTCTCAAAAAGACAGCGCACAACATCCACGAGCAAATGATTAAAGAGCTGCATGACTTTGGTATTGAACCTGCTCGCTTATCAAAAGTAATGTTTGTAAGTGACCAGGGCGCAAACATAAAAGCTGCCCTTCGCAGCTACAAGTGGATGCCGTGCACAGCCCATGTCATTAACATCATTCTCAAACACACATTCGATGTAAAGGAGAACACGCCAACATACATGCGCGACGTGAGTGATATAATTTCAAAGTGCAAAAGCCTTGTGACATACCTGAAAAAATCTGGCACTGTGGTACAGCTCCCACACACCGTGACACAGGAATGCGAAACCCGGTGGAATAGTAAAGTTGCAATGATGCAGTCAGTCAGTAAACAGTACCGTGAAATCCAACAGGCCTTGCAGGAGAAAGATCAGCTCCACAGAATGGATGGCATTCAGCTGGATGTTTTAAACACAGTTACTGAGTTTTTGTTGCCTTTTAAAACTGCGAGTGAAGAGATGGAGGGTGATACGTATCCAACTGTTCAGCTGGTCGTGCTTTGGTTTTTTAAACTGAAGAAACACTGCGAGCCCCAATACGGTGATCCCGAGTACATGGTTTATATTCGGGCACAGGCAACGCAGCTGCTAAATGAGAAAATGTTCATCAGCATCACCCACAAGCTTGGAACGTTTCTTTGCCCCCGTTTTAAGTCCCTGAGGATGTTTCAAGCGGAGGAGAGAAACGCTGTGTACGAACAGGCCAGAAGACTCGTCAGGGAATTTGACAGTGCGCCGCTTACACCTGCCGCAAGTGTGAGGGAGCCAGAGCCGTTGCCTCGACGTGAGTAGCACTAGCAAATATATGCCCGGATCTTGTGTTTTAGCTACAGCTTGGGCTGTATGTTTAAAAGTTTAAATATTGTAATATTTTATTTTTAGTTGACGAAACCAAGCCAGTGAAAAGAAAAATAGATGAGTTCAGTGAGTGGGAGGATGATGGCGAAGAACTGGCCGAGAGAGACGAGGTTCAGCGCTACATCGAGGGCCAGTTCTTCTGGGACGGAGAAGACATTCTGAGCTTCTGGCAGTCGCAGTCCGTCGCTTTTCCTGTGCTTGCCAAGATCTCAAAAATGATTTTCTGCATCCCGGCCACAAGCGCGTCAAGCGAGCGCACATTCAGCTCTGCTGGACGGGTGCTGGAGTCGCGGCGAAATCGATTAAACCCCGGCACGGTGGATGCCATTCTTTTTTTGCACAGCGAACATAAAAATTCTAAATGAAAATGTCCGTTTGTTCAGTGATGTAGCGCAGGCTGTAAACTGTTGGCCTATACAAATGTGAAATCTAGCCTATATGTTTTTTTGTTAGCCTAGATGAATACAAACGCTGCTTTGCAAATGTTGCAAATGTTTATTATTGTTATGACCCGATTTATTCATAATCGTAGGCCTATGTTGTTGCCCGTTTACAAGGCGATGTTTGCAAGCACTTCCATGCCGAAATAAAGGCTGTTTTCATTTACATTACAATGTCTATTGCCTACTATGTCTATTTAATGGTCGCGGGTGCGGGGCGGAGCGGGTTGTAAAAATGAATGCAGTGGGTTCGGGGCGGGCCGGGGCGGGCCAAATCATTTCATAAAAGCGGGACCCGCGGGTTGGAAAAAAAGCCGACCCGCGCATCACTACTACAAGAGCCTGGTAGAGACGGTGCGCAGAACATCGCCTGAAGCAACGATCATCGTGTCTGGACCCCTTCCCACGTACCGACTAGGACATGAAAAGTTCAGTAGATTATTTGCTCTAAATGAATGGTTAATGTCATGGTGTAATGAACAGAAGCTGCTCTTTGTAAATAATTGGAATCTTTTCTGGGAGCGACCTAGGCTCTTCCGTCCTGATGGCCTTCACCCCAGCAGAATCGGAGCGGCTCTTCTGTCGGACAACATCTCCAGGGCGTTACACACCAACATATGACTAGTAAGTCCAGATCAGTCTTTCCTGTCCTAACTTAATTAACATAAGTACCAATGTAGAACATTATATAGAAACTGTGTCTATTCCTCGTTTAGTGAGGTCAAACATTAAATCTACTGTAGGATCTAGGAAAAATCTAACTGTGATTAAACCAGAAAATCTCAATATTAGTGAACAAAAACAATTTCTAAAACTAGGTCTTCTAAACATTAGATCGCTCACATCTAAGGCGGTTATTGTAAATGAAATGGTCACAGATAATAGTTTCGATGTACTTTGCCTTACTGAAACCTGGCTTAAGCCAAATGATTATTTCGGTCTAAATGAGTCTACTCCGCCAGGATACTGTTATAAGCATGAGCCCCGTCTG
The DNA here is from genome assembly GCA_023566225.1 of Romanogobio albipinnatus. NCBI lineage: Eukaryota > Metazoa > Chordata > Actinopteri > Cypriniformes > Gobionidae > Romanogobio > Romanogobio albipinnatus. The sequence continues at coordinate 50,773,059 of CM042242.1, forward strand.
ATTGGTCGTGGCGGCGGTGTTGCAACAATCTATAGAGATATTCTTAATGTTACTCAGAAAACGGGTCACAGGTTTAATTCGTTTGAAGTACTAGTGCTAAATGTTACGCTCTTAGATGCAAGAAAGAAATCCGTATTATCTCTAGCCTTGGCTACTGTGTATAGACCTCCAGGGCCCTATGCTGATTTCTTAAAAGAGTTTGCAGACTTTCTCTCAGATCTGTTGGTCAACGTCGATAAAGCATTAATTGTTGGAGATTTTAACATACACATAGATAACACAAATGATGCATTAGGGGCTGCGTTTACAGATCTATTAAACTCCTTTGGGGTCAAGCAAAGTACACTGGTCCCACTCATCGTCTTAATCACACACTAGATTTAATTATATCACATGGAACCAACCCAACCGATATAGATATTATACCGCAAAGTGATGATGTCACTGACCATTACATGGTAACTTGCATACTGCGTACTGCTGAAATCTGTCATGTTGTGCCACGTTATCAACCAGGCAGAACAATCATGCCAACCACTAAAGAAAGATTCTCAAATAGCTTACCTGATCTGTCTCAGCTGCTCAGTGAACCCAAACAAACAGATGAACTAGAGGAAATGACTAGCAGTATGAGCACCATTTTATCTAGCACATTAGAAATTGTTGCACCAATTAGATTAAAAAAGGTTAGAGAGAAAAGTAAAGCACCATGGTACAACAGTGCTACATGTAAGACTGAAAATACTGACCTCACTTCCGCAAACGACAGAACTCACACAAGAATATGGTTTAATGTGAATGTTTATCATTGACTGTTATGTTTTTGGTGTCATTTGAAATGTCTCAAAGTGAGTGGTACAGATATCTCATATCCAGATAGATAAAATAAAAGGTAATAAGGTTTTAAGGGTTTATAGATAAACTGACTTACAAAGAAAGTTTCTCAAGCAGATGGTTACCCACCCCCATCAAAGTGCGACCACTGCATGCAAATTTCTTTTGTTAGCACATGTTTCCATGTGAAAGAGGTCTGGCTATTTAATGGGATGGAGCAGAGAATTCGGGGCCTTTTCCTGTACTTGAGGTCGGCCCGTGAGGCTTGAGAGAAAGAAATCTCTCAAGCCTCACGTATTTCTTAAAAGTTGGGTTTGCATCTTCTCTTTATTCCTGAGCATTTGAAGTTTTGTATCTATTATCTTTGAATTGATTATGAAATTGGCATGATACATTTACCTGACATAATAAATTGTTACATTTGATTATTCTAACTGATTTTGACTTTTGGAATAGTCAAACATTCGCTCACTTTTAGTGAGGCACAGATATTATTAAAACCTTTCATTTATGGAGTCAGATGAAATAAACGAGTAAATATATGATTAACATATTACAAATTTAACCAACCAATACTTTGCATGAATGAGGACAGAACACGTGTGACCTTCCCTGTGCAGATTGGACCAGTTTCACAGGCCTTACAAAATGGTCTGATCTCAAAACAAATCAAAGCAGTTTCACGAGAAACGTCCTTTTCAGCAAGTATTGGGATTTTAAAATCAACAAGAGGTTTTGAACATCTTCTCTTTCTTCCCTGGTTGTGGTAAGTCAATTTTCTTTGCATTTTTAGAAGTGTTGAAGAAATGTTTGCATTGTTTACGGGTTTGGAGTTAAAACCCTTTGTTTAGAAGTGTGAGGCCGCAGCCAGATGAAGAATGATTAGATTGTAAAATCTCCTTGTTTTGCCGAAGCAACAGGAAGCGAAACCTAAAGTGAGAATAACATCTTCCAAATAATAAATAACTCGATGAAGAGCCGAAAAAGTAAAGCCTAAAAGTTTTAAAATCAACCGCATGTTTTCCGGTCATTGTTGTATCTGGGCTTGTTAAAGACAAACCAGCAACATGTGAAGAGAATGAGCAAACTAACAGAGAAAGAAAAATCTAAGTTTGTAAACGATCGGAAAACACGTGATTTTATAAATAAAAGGCAGATCGATGCATTGTTTATAAAAAGAAAATTTTGGGAAAACAGGATGATATGATTTACAGGCTAAAAACGCTCAAGGCTAAATGCTAAGCCATGCTGCGCCTGAGGCTAATGCTAAATGCTATTGTCCATGTTGCTTTCAAAACGCTCAAGGCTAACTTTAATGCTAAATGCTAAAGCCATGCTGTGCCCAAAACGCGTAACCCTTGTTTTGTGTCACTGGCTGACTGGGAGGGAAAGTCTCCATTTGCATGAATTGTATGAAACAGATATTCGAAGTATCAGAAAATTGTGCTTAACACATCAGGCACATAGAACACAATTTGGTTGTTTGTGCTACAACATGCACATAGGCTAATTTAAAGTTTATTCTTTAAACACAGGATTTCTTTACTGTAAGTGTAGTTTGAACACTTAGGCAAAGGTGATATAGATGTTGTATTCTATTGCTTTGCTGTGGGTGTTTGAAACACTTAGGTAAAAGGCTGTAGATGTTGTATTCTAGGCCATGTGTCCTTTGTAAACTGAATTAAACACGTGTGTCTATACTAAATTTGATAATGTGATTCAAACACATCATGCACATAGAACTAGGGATGTTAACCGATGACCGTTTGACCGATGGTTGACCGTATCAACGTTAACCGATCAAAGTTGTCGGTTGTCGGTAAAAAAAAAAAAAAGTGATCTCTAAATTAGGCTATTTATAGAGAATGGGAACGTGACGTCACCAACGCAATGCATTCGCGGACTTTAGGACACAGACACTACATTAGAGAATGAGTAATAGTGGAGGTAGACTTTAAAACTTGTATTATACAGTTAAAAACACATTAGAATGGTGAACGCTTGCTGTGTTATGAACTGTCATAGCCTCTCTTACAACCTGCGTGGAAAACATATCTCAAATCATGCGCAATATTTCAGTTTACCAGCTTGGAAATAACAAAAGTAAGTGAAAGTAATGCTGCCTTCACGTGCTATCGGAAATTTGACAATTCCCACTTCTAAAGTCGTGATTATGAAGTATGAACTCATCTCGTTCATATTTCGAGGGGTGGAGCGCGTTCACGTGCAATTTTTACCTAGGAAACTCCTATTTACAATAATTCAGAGAGCACGTGAAGGCAGCATAACACTCGGAAATAAACAACTTAGCCAAAATGTGTCTTTATAATTTGTATTTATTATTTATAACCGATATTACAGATGAATATTTTCTGAACCGCTTGAATGTGCTCACACCATAAATAATGCATGAAACGCGTCAGCAAATGATTCATTGTTCAGCTTCAGATGTAAGTTGCAACTTGTGTGATACAGTGCTTAAATACAGTACTTAGCACATCATCTAAATATATTACATCTACATTTCAGTGGTAACACATAAGGTGTTGATCATCATCTTTCTTTATTATTGTTAGCACTACCTCGAACTAAAGCGGCGTCTCTTCGGAGCTGTCATTATCTTAAATGAGTCGCGGCAATGTTTCAAATGAGCTTCTAACGCTAGACAATAGCCTTTATTTTCAACGCGATCACCTTGTGCCCAAACCATTTCGAAACTAAGGAGCCATTTGTCCTCCGATTACAAACAAGCTCCTCAGCGCCGCGTTTGCGGGACTCATGTTTCGCGCTGTAGGGGATTTTAAAAAATTGACGTGAGTGGAAGGCAGGCGGCGGCACCTGGACAGTGTGTGAGTGTGTGTGTGTGTGTGTGTGTGAGAGAGTGGGAGGCAGAGCGGCAGAGAGATGCGACAGAGTTGCGAAATTGCAGGCGCGGCTCGCGAGTTGCGGCTGTTATTTCAAATAGCGCAGCATATTTTTTTTAACTAATCGGTTAACCGGTTTCAACCGGCTAATGAGGCTCGGTGGTCGGTCAAGAAAATGTTTAGTTTTCGCCATCCCTACATAGAACACAATTTGGTTGTTTGTGCTACAACATGCACATAGGCTAATTTAAAGTTTATTCTTTAAACACAGGATTACTTTACTGTAAGTGGAACACTTAGGCAAAGGTGATATAGATGTTGTATTCTATTGCTTTGCTGTGGGTGTTTGGACACTTAGGTAAAAGGCTGTAGATGTTGTATTCTAAGCCATGTGTCCTGTGTAAACTGAATTAAACACGTGTGTCTATACTAAATTTGATAATGTTATTCACGATGAATTGATTAAAATCAGAAACAGCGAACACATTTCATTAATCCTGAAAACAAAACCTTTTTCATATTCAACGTTCTAGAGACGCGTCAGAGAACGTAACAACTAGGGATGAAACGATTACCGGTTTCACGATAAACCACGATAAAATTTAGTGACGGTTAGTAATATCGTATAAAATTGTATTATCATTAAAACCGCGTGTGATTATCACGGTTGTGAAAACGTGCGGTAAATCTTGTCCAGTCAGCGTCAGTCTGGCGCACCGCTGTTTTCTGAATGAGGAGAAATGGCAGAAAGCAGTGACAGCACTCGGGGGATTGTTCTGCCTTCTAAAAGGACCAAATCTGAGGCGTGGTCATATTTTGGCTTTTACAAAAGTCCTGAGGGAAACTTAATCTAAGATGGTCACCCTGTCTGCAAACATGCCAGAAGAAAGTCGCTGTAATAGGGAAAACACTTCAAAACTACGAACACAAGGCAAGTGGACTTTGACCTCAATACCAAACCTACGTCTGGGAAATAATAACGTGAAGCGAACGAACAAATTCAGACAAGACTAGGGTGACATTTAAGGGATAATAATCAGGGTTTGACATTAACAACCGCCATTTGCGGGTGTAACGTTATTTCGGCTGCACACTAGCCACTCTGGCTGTTGAACTTATAATAGTCTTCTCAAAAGCCATCTGTTATAATCGCGTTGCGCATTATAAGCACTTACACGTGCTTCTATTGAGTTTATGAATGCAATATCTCATAATCAGAGGCGTTCAGATTAGCAGAGTTTTGTTCAGAGCGCGCGCCGCTCTCACACGCTGAAATCTGCACTCGAAGCAGAGATAAACGTGCGATGCACGCAGGAGATTCACTCATCATACAGTGGTTGACTGTTTTTGTTCTATTTCAGCAGCGAAAATGGTTTAAAAAAAACACAGCAGAACCACAGCGCATCTGATATGACTGGCATAAAGCAGGCGAATTTAGGGACCGTCTGTAAAGTTACATACAACATTGGTAACGTTTTACACGTTTCAAACTTCAATAGCATTTGAAGAGAATGACAGTCATAAAAAGACTGTAAAGTGTTCATCTAGGTGTCAGGTATGATGCGCACATTTTGATATTTAATAAAATAAACTGTCAAATCATATGGAAATATGGATATGCATTATTTCACTAGGATACTGTTTGGGCTCTTACACAAAATATGCTAGATTTAAATGTGTCTGATAGAACACTGATGAGAATATTGCTTGGGAATATATTTACAGTGATAATATTAGAGATTATATTTACGACAAATGATTATTATTTATGCGTTGCTATTGATGACGGCCATTCAGGAAGGAAATCCCACAGAATCTAGCTTAAAAAAGTGCTTAGAGCTGCTTTAGTTATTTGTTGAATTTCAAATATAAAACTTGTTGAAATGTTTTAAGTGTGTGCATCTGTTCTTTTTGAACACTTTCATTTCGTTTGAACAAAACCGTGATAATATTGATAACCGTGATAATTTGGGTCACTATAATCATGATGTTAAATTTCCATACCGTTTCATCCCTAGAACAACTCTGAATTTTGAACAAAAAAAAACTTACGTTTTTACGTCTTACGTTTGAATTTATTCTGAATTACTCTGAGATTTGTTTTTCCCAAATAAGATGAATGGATTCGTATATTGCTACAAGGTTGCGTCAGAGGTAAGCGACGGCTAATAACTGATATCAGGGAGTGTGCGGGCGACTCGGATGAGGGGAAGGGTTAGTCTGACTAGGTTAACCTAGCTTGGACGCTTCCGATGACTTCGGTTCTAATTTAATGATAAGATTGAATTGAGTTCTTGAAGGGCATCCAAGGGGGCTATAGAATATATCTTTGATTGTTGCGCGTGTACGGCAAAGTCCTAGATATTTAGCCAACTGCCTCACCTCCTGATCTTCGGAACTGACCACTTGTTAAGGAGACCTTGGTGAGGAACTCGGAGCGATATAGTTTCCTAAATTGTCCACCTGAAGCAAATCCATGACAGCGGAATTGAGACTCGGGAGATGGGTGAAAAGTAGGGCTGTAATCAACCAAAGAAAATCTTGGTCGACTGAGGTCATGAAATTTTCGACAAAAAATCGACTAAAAATGACGTTAGGAAAAAAAACGTTCAATTAATTAGCTGCACACTGTGCGCAGTACTTGGTAGCCTTGTTGTCTGCCTAAATGAATTATAAATAAACATAAACACTAGTAGCTATTTGCAGTATATTAAATCGTTTTTGACCTGATTATTTTGCACTGAAATGAGTCTGACACACGAGTCTGTCGGCTCTGACAGCGCTGCATCACGTGCGCCATCATAGCCTATGATTTCCGTTGTCAACTAGTGATATCATCACAAGAACTTTTGAGGAATATGCAACATAATTTAGACAATTGTTTTTGTCATATGTATTATAATAACTGACAGACACTATCATTTCAGCCGCTCTGTGCAGTTCAAACATAGGATCAGCTCAGCTTCGCGGCTGAGACACGAATAGACTATTAACTTAAAGCTTTTACTCTTAAACACAAAATGCACGTCCACTTTAATAAAAAAGGAATATTTATTAAACAAGCCAGATCAAGAGCAGAAAAAACGCTCTCCCAATTAAATAAATAATATACAGCAAACTATAGCCTTCTTCAATCTGTCTCTCTTCTCTAGCGGGTTGGGCTAATCCAAGTGGAAACAAGGGGGTGTTTTGAAGACAGACTGTTACCTGTGAAACAGGGGTGCTCTGAAAACACCCCCATTAGCAATTAGTGCTTTCCACCTGATGAAATGAACGCGGCGAAACCGACAGTACAGATCCACTTTTGCAGCACGACTGAAGCGTGGTGTTGTGACGCTTCCCCTCATGTGTATGTTGATGGGCGTTCCTCAAGTTTACCGCTATGAACGTGCGTTTGAGCCAGCGGGGAATGAAAAACAAAGGACCAGCGAGAGACTTCTCTTCTCTAGCGGGTTGGGCTAATCCAAAAGAAGTGGAAACAAGGGGGTGTTCTGAAGACAGACAGTAACCTGTGCAATTAGTGCTCTCCACCTGATGAAATGAACGCGGCGCGGCAAAACTGATGAAATGAACGTGGTAAAACTAACGAAATGAACGCGGCAAAAAATCGACCAATCAGAATTTTGGTCGAGCCAGAACATATCGACTAATAATCGACTAATCGACTGGGAGATTACAGCCCTAGTGAAAAGACATTATAAAAGGCCTTTTCACACGTCACACTGTCACATTACTACATAAATATGGCCTCCCAGTTTAGAACTGGATTGAAATTTGCAACACAATTGTTATAGATTAGATTCCACCCATCTCCTAGACATGAACACTGAACACACCCCTCCACTATACCACTATATCATTATACCCTCACAGCATCATCACCTGGGGTAGACCAGATAGCTTCACACACACTGGGTGGAGCTGATCTCATGATCATTGTCTAACAGAGACACAAAGAACAGCATACGCTATTCACAACAAACTGCCAACTAATGTAACACACATGAACTGAATGGCTACAGTCACAAATCAAGACAAATTTTAAGGCAGACCTGCCATTAAATTTCTAACTCTATGATTGTTGGTGGGAGTTGGAAGATCAGAGGGCCCCTGATTTCTCAACTCACCACTAATAACAGAAATATAATTAAAATGGATAAATTTGAAGTGAGACCGCTTCAATCAATTACAAAAATTAACAATTCAACTCTGTCATCGACTGTGACTTAGCCAGATCCACACACACACAGACACACAGACACACACACACACAAAACCATTGATTGGTTTACACCGATCTCTTGCTACACTTAAACGTATTTTGATTTTAATTCCTGAAACTTATTTTGATTTTAATTTTCTGAAACTTATTTTGATTTTAATTTTCTGAAACTCATTTTGATTTTAATTTCTGAAACTCATTTTGATTTTAATTTCTGAAACTCATTTAGATTTTAATTTCTGAAACTCATTTTGATTTTAATTTCTGAAACTCATTTTGATTTTAATTTCTGAAACTCATTTGATTTTAATTTCTGAAACTCATTTTGATTTTAATTTCTGAAACTCATTTAGATTTTAATTTCTGAAACTCATTTAGATTTTAATTTCTGAAACTCATTTTGATTTTAATTTCTGAAACTCATTTTGATTTTAATTTCTGAAACTCATTTTGATTTTAATTTCTGAAACTCATTTGATTTTAATTTCTGAAACTCATTTTGATTTTAATTTCTGAAACTTATTTTGATTTTAATTTCTGAAACTCATTTTGATTTTAATTTCTAAAACTTATTTTGATTTTAATTTCTGAAACTTTTGATTTTAATTTCTGAAACTCATTTTGATTTTAATTTCGGAAACTTTTTGATTTCTGCTTATTTGTATATTGTCCATTTTACTCGCAACAATGTTTTTGGACATCGATTCAATTGAATCTCTATGTTTGGTTACACAAAAATTTAGCTGACACTCTTCATGAAATGTTGTTTTAACCCAGCACTGGTTGATTTGTTAGAATGCCATTTATTGAAATGTTTCTAGAAACAGGGTAAGAGCTTGTAAGATGTTCCTTTGTCCTTCATTGACCCTTTACAGGAGTACTATTGACATGGTAATTAAAAATCAGGTAATTTATGAGACCAAATGTACCACTCACATTTGCTGACATGAACATGGTATTTTACATTGAACATGACATGATTTTGCTTTATTGCATTATGCGTTCCTATGCATTTCCTTACGACTGTAAGTTCATATGTGCTCAAACGTGAAGCGGACATTTAAGATGCTTTTCAGCTGTCAAAGGAGAACCCCTTCATCCACTGAGGTCTGCCCAGACCACCGCACCGCTGGAGGTGACAGGGTGGGTCAAGGAGGGTCAGATCATGATCGTGGAGAAGGGGCCAGGGAAGCGGAAGTTTCTTCATGAAGGAATGACATGTCAGCTGATCAAGTCACAAGAGGTCCAGATTGACTCTATGAACTTTGCTTACGTCACAGGAGTACAGGAAGAGAACCTGAACGCATCCATCCACCTGCTGGACTCAAGCTATACACCTGGCGAGAACAGGTGTTCTGCAGGTGAACACAGCCCACTGAGCTTCTACAGATGCCAACAGTGCAAAAACAATTTTTGTGCTACATCTTCAAGGATTATAACAAACGTCTTACTGTGACCCCGTAAGTGTTCATCAGAATGTGACCCACGGGATCAAGGAGGGACTGTAAGATTGAAAATACTGACCTCACTTCCGCAAACTACAGAACTCACACAAGAATATGGTTTAATGTGAATGTTTATCATTGACTGTTATGTTTTTGGTGTCATTTGAAATGTCTCAAAGTGAGTGGTACAGATATCTCATATCCAGATAGATAAAATAAAAGGTAATAATGTTTTAAGAGTTTATAGATAAACTGACTTACAAAGAAAGTTTCTCAAGCAGATGGTTACCCACCCCCATCAAGGTGTGACCACTGCATGCAAATTTCTTTTGTTAGCACATGTTTCCATGTGAAAGAGGTCTGGCTATTTAATGGGATGCAGCAGAGAATTCGGGGCCTTTTCCTGTACTTGAGGTCGGCCCGTGAGGCTTGAGAGAAAGAAATCTCTCAAGCCTCACGTATTTCTTAAAAGTTGGGTTTGCATCTTCTCTTTATTCCTGAGCATTTGATGTTTTGTATCGATTATCTTTGAATTGATTATGAAATTGGCATGATACATTTACCTGACATAATAAATTGTTATATTTGATTATTCTAACTGATTTTGGACATTGTTCACTTAATGGTTAAAAGGAATAGTCAAACATTCGCTCAATTTTAGTGAGGCACAGATATTATTAAAACCTTTCATTTATGGAGTCAGATGAAATAAACGAGTAAAATATATGATTAATATATTACAAATTTAACCAACCAATACGTTGCATGAATAAGGACAGAACACGTGTGACCTTCCCTGTGTATTGGCGAACCGGCAGATTGGACCAATTTCACGGGCCCTACATACACGTTATCAAGAGAGAAACTCGTAACTTAGAGCACAAACTAATTTAGAGGTCTTTAGAATCGCGTGGAAAGATAGTATGTCACGTTATAAAAAGGCCCTAAAAGCAGCCAGGGCTGAGCATCTCCGCAAACTAATAGAAAATAATCAAAATAACCCAAGGTTTTTATTTAACACCGTGGCTAGACTAACAAATAAACAACACATGAATAAATGAATGAATGAGTGGGCGTTTACCTCCAAGTGTTCAGTGCGGCACGCCCATCAAAACCGATAATTTCTTCAGAGAGCCTCAAAACCATGGCAGAAAATAGCCTATTACTTATTCATTATGATGTTTTTGAATATAAAAAAACCACACAAACGTCATAAGTTGACCTCAGACATGACACCTTTACCTCCAAGTCTTCCAGAGTTGCAGCCAAAGCCGATTCGAAAGACCACTGTTCGCCAGCTTCTTTGTTTACAAGTAGCACACGGAACCGCTGCAACTCTGCCGTCATTGTGTTAAGCCCGCCCACCGACTCACGATGTGATTGGCCTATACACGATGTGATTGGCCTGACCAGAGTTTGGTTTTTCCAGCTTGCATGCCAATGGAGAGTTGCTAGACTACCCTGGCTGCAAATTAGATTTGCTGCCGCTAGGGTGCGTCTAGATTTCTAGGCTATAAAAATTCATCATACATTGTGATAAAGTCTGGTTCGATGGTCTGTTGGGTTGGATTGCTTTTTCATCACAAGCAAACCACTCCAGAATTTGTTTTCAGGCTAGTCAAGACCATCTCGTTCAGGCTATCACAAACCGTTTTTTTTGCTGCGGATCCGAGCAAGATTGCCATGTTCATGTATGCCTAAACAAACTGAACTAAGGGAGAAAACACATCAGTTTCCGAAACAAATGCTCCAAACGAACCAGGATTGACAAAAAAAAAATTATTTTGAGAATTCATCTATCTACATACAGGAAACCATGCTGCATGAGATAAATGACATGAACACAAGAAGCTGGGGCAACAAAGCTCAGCACTCACTTTTAACCCAAAGCATGTGGTTTCCTGTCTTAAATAAAAACACCATAGACAATTTTGCTTGTGAGCCAATCTGGTCCTGAAATCAAGCCTATAGTAACACCTTATACTGTGGTAGTATGGAGTTGCATCATCTGAATTTTATGTCTGAGAAGCAGACATAAGCGAGCGCATGGCGTGATGACACTGAAACTACAATAAATCGCCCAAAAAGTGCTGACCTGTTGTGAACAGCCATTTTTGGAGGAATGTGTTTCCCACAGAAGAGTAATTACTGTGGCTTAGTGCTTCTCTCTATGGTGGCCTGATGACTGTCATTGTGGGTTTGAGGACGCTTTTAAAGTCATGATTTATTCAGACAATGACGTCTGAAAAGAGAGTGCTGTAAAGACATGCGTGTGTGCTTTAAAAAGCCTGTACTGCGGAGTACATCTGGAAATTAAGAGGTAAGAGCTGGTTTCTGCACAGTGTTCAGTGGGAATAACACACATCGGCAATAACTGACCTTCCTCAACTCAACGGGTCAAGTGCATAAAAAATAAAAAAATAAAAATAAAAAAAAAATACTCACGCTATTAGTAGGTCATCTGGTACTATATGAAAGAGAGAAAAAAAGATAATATTGGTTAGTTTTATAAATCTGAAACATAAAAGCACTGTGTATTTTTGAACGGTCAAAGTTTGGAATAATTAAGATTGTTTAATGTTTTTGAAAGAAGTCTCTTATGCTCACCAATACTGCATTTATTTGAACAAAAATACAATAAAAACTGTAAGATTGTGAAATATTATTACAACTTAAAACAACTGCTTTGTATTTTATATATTTTAAAATGTAATGTATTCCTTTTATAGCAGAACTGAATTTTCAGCAGCCATTACTCCAGTCTTCAGAAATCATTCTCATATGCTGACTTGGTTCGTAAGAAACATTTGTTATTATTATCACTAGGTGCGTTTACATGGAGCACTGTAATCGGTTTAAAAGTCCAATCCGAATGAAAATGCTTCATATAAACACCTCAATCAGAATAAAAATGCCCAAACCGAATGAAATTGTAATCGGTTTGAGAGGGGTGTGGGATAAACCTTTTCATGAACCGATCAAACAAAAAATTCCACCATGTAAACAACCTGATCCGATTACTTTGAGTGTACGTCTTTCTGTGACGTACAGTGTGCGCCTCCACAACTTTTTCGTAACAAGTTATGAATATATAATGCTGGAATAATGCCACAAACATAGCCTGGCTACACCATCTCATCTTGAAAGCGTTTGTCCTAGGCTTCAACTGCGCCTGACAGAAGAATGAATTTTTCTGAGGTGATTCTTACACTTTACAACAAACAATAAATAGCTTTTATAAAACTGTATAAGTCCTGGTGGCCGTTGAGAGTTGCCATGGCAACGGGTACCATTCAAGCTGCCGCAAGCGAACATTCAAGCGATATTTCTCTGTTTCTCGTAAGTTACATATATAAAAAAAGTTCAACAACTGCTTCAAATTGGTTAAGTAACATTACCCACTTTAATTACTATACCTACTATACCGTTAATATTTATACCTCTGTGATTATGGTATCTTTCCTTAATCATCTGAAATATTTATGCATTTAGTATGTTACGTTAGGCTATCTAGCCTACTAGTAATGATGCTGAGCACGTCTTGAATGCTTTCATTCGTGTTTCACCATATATCCTATGTTTTTATTAATAATTTGAACTATGATCAAACTATGAGCGCTTGTCACAAAATGATTCCGATTGAAAGCATCAGCACATGTACACACCAAATCGGTTTAGGTAAAGTCTCATGTAAACAGTCCAAATGTTGAAAACAGTTGTGCTGCTTAATTTTTTTGTTGAATTTGTGATGCACTAGCATTCTAATGTTTGGGGTAAGATCCGGTCGAACCAGTTCACCGAATCGGACTGAATCGTTCAAAACAGTTTGCATCTCTAGTAAGCACTAATCCACAAATGTATAAAGTTACTCACTTTTTGACTTGTCTGATTGTCCCTCTGACTCGAAATAAACCAACATCCTGGAGTTATTCAGTTATTCCAACAATACACTGAGTTAACCTACTGTAAGAGAGAACTGATGAGACTGAGCATGCTTGCAGCATACACGAACGAACGTACACGGCCTGTCACAGTTCTCGTTCTCGAGTCAAGACTCAGTTGCAGCGGTTTTCGGATCACCAGTACACTGAACCGAGAACGTACGCGGACCGGTCTGTCACAGTTCTCGTTCTCGAGTCAAGAATCGGTTGCAACTGGTTGCAGCGGTTTTCAGATCAGTACACTGAATCGAGAAGTGTTTATTTCGGACATGTTTGATTTGAGAACCGATGAGCTGATGCTGACTGAGTATGCGTGTAATTTTTCAAGAGAATGAAAAGCAAGTTCCCTTTCGAACAGTCAGTTCGTACTGCGTCAAAGACGCTATATGGGAAAGCTCCTATTCTCGAATATACTGAAGTAATTTGTAAAATCACGCAGTGCTACTGCCCAGTCAAAACAGTGTCGAGACATCTCACACGCTATTGGCTGGCCAGTGGGAACTGCATGAACCAATGGCAGAACAGCGTAATCTGAGCGAACCAATGGGCACAAAGCCTGCGAAGCTGAGCACAAAACCCGCGAAAGGGGCATATAAAATACGCTGTAACTGTCAAAAACGTCAGATTAATCTCCTTCAGCGACGATCTATGGTCCTCGCTGATAAACTCGAACTACACCACCTTTCACCGTGAATTGACGAGCCTGCAGCGGAATAGCAAGCTAGCCAGCCCGGGCATCCTGCGAGAGTCAGCGGCCTGCTGTATTTTCAGATGAGCAGTTTCCAGACAGATGGTGGGCACCACGGACACCTCCAACTCAGGTTGGGGCGCTCTGTACGAGGGCGAATTGGCCTTCGGCTCATGGTCAAGCACAGAGTCACGTTTGCACATAAACTGCCTAGAAATGCTGGCAGTAGTGCTAGCCCTCGAGACTTTTTTACCACGTCTCTCAGGTCACCATGTTCTAGTCCGTATGGACAACACAACTGTGGTCTCCTACATAAACCGCCAAGGCGGGCTCAGGTCGAGATGGCTAAACCAACAGTTCAGACATCTCCTCCTATGGGCAAAAGGCAAATTACATTCACTGAAAGCAGTGCATGTGCCAAGCAGACTCAACCAGGGAGCAGACATGGGCCCTCCATTCCCAAACGGTTCAAATGATATGGAGTGTTTTTGGGAGGGCAGAGGTCGACCTCTTCGCCTCCGAAGACAACTGTCATTGCCCAATCTATTTTTCAAAGAGCAAGGATGCGCTGGCCCAGCTGCCTACTTTATGCTTTTCCACCAGTACCGCTCATTCTCTAGATTTTAAAAAGGATCAGGGAATGCGAGCATACAGTCCAGCTAGTGGCTCCACTCTGGCGAACCCATATCTGGTTTCCCGAGTTGATTCAGCTACTATCAGCAGCCCCATGGCCAGTTCCCCTGAGGAAAGATCTCCATTCTCAGGCGAACGGGACAATCTGGCACCCCCACCCCAAATTGTGGGCGTTACATGTTTGGCTACTCAAGGAGGGCTCGAGAACCTCCCAGTAAGTGTCTTGGGCAAGTCAAGTCAAGTCAAGTCAACTTTATTTATATAGCGCTTTTAACAATGGAGATTGTTTCAAAGCAGCTTTACAGTGTTAAACAGCAAAATAATGCAGCCTAATTTTATTCAGCTGTATAGCCATTTGATGTCATCAGTTCACTTCAATTTCCATACGGTGACAGTGTGGGCTTTAGATCAATAATTAGATCAGTAATTTAGTTTATATGGTTAAATTAGTTTGTTAATTAGATTTATTTCGATGTTTAGTTGAAAAATATAGTGTCCCCAACTGAGCACGCCAAGCCAGAGGCAACAGTGGCAAGGAAACCAAAACCCCATTAGGTGACCTAATGGAGAAAAATAAACATTGGGAGAAACCAGGCTCAGTCGGGGTGCCAGTTCTCCTCTGGCCAATTAACAAACAGCGTATTATTATTATCATTATTATTCTGGCTGCTTTACAGGTCAGAGGTCATAATAGATCGGAATATTCAAAGGACCGGAGGCAACACGCTGGAGACGGGTTTATTGAGGATGATGTTGATTAAATAATTATTAAAGTGCAATATTCGAATGATCGGAGGCAACACGCTGGAGACGGGTTTATTGCGGATGACATATCGATTTAAGTATTATTTAATGGTAATATTCGAACAATCAGAGTCATCACACTGGTGACGGGTTTATTTAGATGCTGTGTTGATGAGGCAGTTGCAGGGGGAGGATAATTGACACGGTCTCTGCAGACACTTCAGGGTCCTGTGTTGGTCTTCTCTGGGTCCACCATCTGATTTGGATACGGCCCGGATCTGGCTGACTGCAGTAAACCTCGGGATAAAACAGAGAGAATATCATTAGCGTAGATGCCATTCTTCTGATGATGTAACGAGTACATCAGGTGTTATGGGAAGTGTTCCCGGTTCCGGCTGACCTAGTTAATGCAGCCTAACAATCAATTAATTGAAAAAGTGTTTTATGTGTATGCCACAGTAAAGAGATGTGTTTTTAGTCTAGATTTAAACTGACAGAGTGTGTCTGCTTTCCGAACAATGCTAGGAAGACTGTTCCAGAGTTTAGGAGCTAAATAGGAAAAGGATCGACCGCCTGCAGTTGATTTGGATATTCTCGGTATGATCAACTGGCCAGAATTTTGAGACCGCAGTAGACGTGATGGAGTATAATATGTTAAGAGCTCGCTCAAGTATTGGGGAGCTAAACCATTTAGTGCTTTGTAAGTAATAAGCAAGATTTTAAAATGTATGCGATGTTTAATAGGTAGCCAGTGCAATGTTGACAGAACTGGGCTAATATGGTCATACTTCCTGGTTCTAGTAAGTACTCGAGCTGCTGCGTTTTGGACCAGCTGGAGTTTATTTATTAAGCGAGCAGGGCAACCACCCAGTAGAGCATTACAATAATCTAGCCTTGAGGTCATGAACGCATGAACTAACTGTTCAGCATTTTGCATTGAGAGCATGTGCCGTAATTTAGATATATTTTTAAGATGGTGGAATGCAGTTTTACAGATGCTAGAAACGTGGCTTTCAAACAAAAGATTAGTATCAAAGAGCACACCCAGGTTCCTCACTGACGACGAAGACTTGACAGAGCAGCCATCAAGTGTTAGACAGTATTCTAGGTTACTACTTGTGGAGCTTTTTTGTCCAATAATTAAAAATTCAGTTTTTTCTGAATTGAGTTGCAGGAAATTACCGGTCATCCAATGTTTTATGGCAGCTATGCATTCCGTTAATCTTGTGAATTGGTAAGTTTCTTCAGGGCGTGAAGAAATATAGAGCTGAGTATCGTCAGCATAACAATGAAAACTAATGCCATGCTTCCTAATAATATCTCCCAGTGGTAGCATGTACAGGGTGAAGAGTAGCGGTCCTAGCACTGAGCCTTGTGGTACTCCATACTGAACTTGCGATCGGTGTGACATCTCTTCATTTACTGCTACAAACTGATAACGGTCGCATAGGTATGATTTAAACCATGATAAAGCAATTCCACTAATACCTACATAATTTTCGAGTCTATTCAAAAGAATGTTGTGGTCGATGGTATCAAATGCAGCGCTAAGATCGAGTAACACTAATAGAGAGATTAGTGGATGATAAGAGTAAATCATTTGTAACTATAATGAGAGCAGTCTCAGTACTATGATACGGTCTAAATCCTGACTGGAAATCCTCACAGATACCATTTCTTTCTAAAAAGGAACATAATTGTGAAGACACTGCCTTTTCAAGTATTTTTGACAGAAAGGGTAGATTTGAGATTGGTCTATAATTGACTAATTCTGTAGGATCAAGTTGCGTTTTTTTAATAAGTGGTTTAATAATAGCCAACTTAAAAGTTTTCGGTACATATCCTAATGACAAAGATGAATTAATGATATTAAGAAGAGGATCTATGACCTCTGGTAGCATCTCTTTTAATAGCCTAGTCGGTACTAGGGATGGGCATTTCAAGCAAAAATAATATTCGAAGATCGCTGGGAATTATTCGATTTTTATTCGAAAATCGCAACTCCTCCCCCGCATGCACGCATGTAAAGGCTACACGCATATAAACAGAGAGAGAGGGGGAGAGAGACCATTCACACTCTCAATCTGTATGATAACAAACTGTTTAATTCATTAGGGAATAGGCTATATCAACTCAAGCCATATAATTATTGTAACATGCTGAAACATTTGACTGTTATTTGACATCGCCCCAAGTTACCGCAACCGTTAAATGCCTAAGTCTACAGTGTGCGCGTGAGGCGATGTGTTCTTCTTCTGTTGTCTCAGGGCGTTTTTACTCTGGCAGTTTAGTTCGAAATGGAGCACGGTCCGCATGAAAAATTGCTAATGTGAGGGCTTACATACAGAGCTTGGTGTGCACTGAGGTATCGAACCCGAGAACACACAACCGGAGTTCGGTTGCACTCGGAGCTGTGCCGTGATTCACGTGAATGTGCGAACAACACTCGGGTGTGCACTTGTTCAGGAAGAAAAGTAACCAGCACATGCATTTTAGCCGATTTCAATGTCATTAGTTCAATAACACACATGTAAGTGATGATAGTGTTGATGATTTACCTGAGATACGATCGCGAGAGCGAGCCTGCAGTGTATTCGCGCATAGAGTGCAATCAGGGCAGCAAATTAATGGCAATTCACGTCTTCTCAAAAGAGTCTGTTTGCAAGCAGCAAAGCCGCCTTCCAGCGACACATACAGTAAACCCAAGTGTTGTTTACTCAGCTGCACATAATAGCACCAAATTAATAAAAAAAAGCCCAATATATTTGACCCGCGTTCTGTTTCCTATCATGCCCGTGCACGTTTGTGATGACGTTAGATGAACGCAAACGCACCAGGGTTCAAGTTGAGTGTGAAACCAGACCAACACTGAGGAGGCGGAGGGAAGAATCACGCTCGGACCGCAGCAAACGTGCCCAGTATAAAACACCCTGAGAGCTGACTGACAGCTTTAGGTGCGTTATTGGCAGCGCCTCCCTCTGGTTATATGAACGCGTCACCACCACACCGAAAACATAGGGATTTTTTTGAGGACGATAATCGCACAAACTATTCGATATTCTATAATTAAATCAACTATCGAATATTCGAAAATCGCGACCCATCCCTAGTCGGTACAGGGTCAAGCATACATGTTGTTGATTTTGATGATTTAACGAGTTTAGCCAATTCTTCTTCTCCTATAGCAGTGAATGATTGTAGTTTTTCCTCAGTGACACTACAATGCTCTGTCTGATGTGATACTGTAGTAGACGGCTGCATGGTTAAAATTTTCTTCCTAATATTATCAATTTTACATGTGAAGAAGTTAATAAAGTCATTACTGCTGTGCTGTTTACAATCATCAGAAGTTGAAGCTTTATTTTTGGTTAATTTAGCCACTGTATCGAATAAATACCTTGGGTTGTGTTTGTTTTCTTCCAAGAGAGTTGAGAAATAAGCGGATCTAGCAGTTTTTACGGCCTTTCTGTATGCGATCATGTGCTCTTTCCACGAATTACGAAAGACCTCTAGTTTTGTTTTCTTCCAGCTGCACTCCATTTTTCTGGCTGCTGTTTTAAGGGCCCGGGTGTGCTCGTTGTACCACGGCGTTGGACTATTTTCTTTAATCTTCTTTAAGCGCAGAGGAGCAACTGTGTCTAAAGTACTGGAAAAGAGAGAGTCAATAGTTTCTGTTGCAACATCGAGTTCTTCTATGCTATCTGGGATGCTGAGGAGATGATACTGATGAGAAAGATTATTTATTAGGGCACCATCAGTGAAGCTAGAGCTCCGTCTACTAGACGTCTCTATGCCCTTAAATGGTCAGTGTTCTCTGACTGGTGTCCAGTCAGGAACTATAACCCAGTGTCATGCGAGATATCACAGATTCTTGTTTTTCTACAAGAGATGTTGGATACAGGACACACTCCATCCACACTCAAAGTCTACACGGCAGCTATCGCCGCATCCCATGGACCGATAGCGGGCCAGTCAGTGGGTAGACACGACAGGGTCATAAAATTATTTTCGCTGAAAACTGCCCTGCTATTAGCACTGGCATCTGTTAAGCGTGTTGGTGACATTCAAGCGTTATCTGTGAACGCATCATGTTTAGAATTGGCCCAGGCGATTCTAAAGTCATCCTCAAACCAGGGCATGGTTATGTACCTAAGTGCTTTCAACACCGTTCAAAGCACATGAAATCACTCTTTCTGTCCTCCGTTAGCAAATGACACTATGGGCCTCCAATGCCCCATAGGTGTCAAAGCTCACTGGTCTAGTGGAGTTTTTATGGGTGACATTTGTAGATTGGCAGGTTGGTCCCCACCATCTACTTTAACCAGATTCTACAGTCTGGATGTCCCTGCACTGCAGGCACAAGTCCTCGCTGTATAAAACAATACTAAGACGGCCTAACGAATATTAGACGGCCTTGTAAGCCCGTCCCCGTCATAAGTTGGCATTTAGGGCCTTCATATGCTTCAATGCTTACACATTCCTTATAGTTACCGGCCTCTATGAGTCCAGTAGAATAAGACACGTATATGTTAGGGGTTCGCGAATTTTGCAGAGAAGTGATTTTCTTGTGGTGTTCCCTAGAGCACTTGGTGCCCTACGCGCAACGCGTGATGCGCGTGGTAGTAGCGGCGGCACTGGTTACAATGCAGTACGCATTTAAAACGGTGATTAACTGACCTGTACAATAAGCGTGCATTCTCCCGATCAATTTTGAGTTTCCAGATGGTATAATCAAACATGTCTTGTGGAGAGCTCTCCGAGTATGTATTTATTTGTCATTTTTAACTGTTGGAAACAAAGCCTGGCAGCCTGCATGTCAGGAAATGTCTTATCCTGTCGTGCCCTCTATAGGCCAGCGACTAGTCGACGTCAAGCTTAAAGCGTCATGGCAGAGCATTAAAGTCGACTAATCGATTAGTCGGTGCAACCCCTAATAATATATATATATGTGTGTGTGTGTGTGTGTGTGTGTGCACATACAGTGAGGAAAATAAGTATTTGAACACCCTGCTATTTTGCAAGTTCTCCCACTTGGAAATCATGGAGGGGTCTGAAATTGTCATCGTAGGTGCATGTCCACTGTGAGAGACATAATCTAAAAAAAAATATCCAGAAATAACAATATATGATTTTTTAACTATTTATTTGTATGATACAGTGCAAATAAATATTTGAACACCTGAGAAAATCAATGTTAATATTTGGTACAGTTGCCTTTGTTTGCAATTACAGAGGTCAAACGTTTCCTGTAGTTTTTCACCAGGTTTGCACACACTGCAGGAGGGATTTTGGCCCACTCCTCCACACAGATCTTCTCTAGATCAGTCAGGTTTCTAGCCTGTCGCTGAGAAACACGGAGATTGAGCTCCCTCCAAAGATTCTCTATTGGGTTTAGGTCTGAAGACTGGCTAGGCCACGCCAGAACCTTGATATGCTTCTTACAGAGCCACTCCTTGGTTATCCTGGCTGTGTGCTTCGGGTCATTGTCATGTTGGAAGACCCAGCCTCGACCCATCTTCAATGCTCTAACTGAGGGAAGGAGGTTGATCCCCAAAATCTCGGTGCAGTCGCCCTGTCCCATGTGCTGAAAAACACACCCAAAGCATGATGCTACCACCCCCATGCTTCACAGTAGGAATGGTGTTCTTGGAATGGTACTCATCATTCTTCTTCCTCCAAACATTATGACCAAAAAGTTCTATTTTGGTCTCATCTGGTCATTGGCAAACTTAAGACGGGCCTTGACATGTGCTGGTTTAAGTAGGGGAACCTTCATGCATGATTTCAAACCATGACGTCTTAGTGTATTATCAACAGTGTAGTGATTGAGGCGATTCAGACACGTAATTGCCTGTTACATTTAACAAATATGTTTTAAATACTTTGGGTTGAATAACAGACCTTCCCCCCAACACAACAAAGAAGGATCCTCCGTTACCAGGGAAACCTGCTGATAAGGTTTTTATGGCCCCTAAAAGGAATGCGGCCACATGGAAAGTTCCCAACTAAAGACACAAAGCCTGTAAAACACACATTGTGGCCTCAAGTTATAGACACATCGTCTATAAATGAACATGCACCCCAGGACATTGTATGTACACACATAACTCTCTTGTAATGTGTTCCCTATCATTGCATTCCCTATGTATCCATGTCCCGTGAACTACTTCCTATTCCATGTAACCTCATATATGTCATGTCTCCTATCAAATGAATGCACGCTTCATAACTTACACTTCCACGTATGTCATGTCCTTGTACGAAGCAATATGTGTTTGTTGCATTAATTAGAGTATACCTGAGCACAGACTCATCGATTTCAGGCTTTGGAACAAAGAGCAATAAAATTCTCCCGAGGAATTTCCCGCCTGGAAATCCCAACAATCTCATTGGTCAAGCCTGCCTCCAGAGGGTGGGACTATTTTCGACCTTAAAAAGAGAGCTCGCAGAGATCCTCCTTCTCTTCTTCTCCTGCTAACACCACACCACAAGCTGTGTTTGGGGTGGCTCTCACCCAGCAGGGTGCCCACATGGCAGACCTCCACAAACACAGAGCCAAAGGCCTCACAAGGCCCTGGAGCAGAAGGCCCAAACTCTGCATGCCATGTGCAACTTCCTCTATGGATTTGAAGCAACCACGCGGCTCAGTAAAAATTTGCAAGGACTCGGACGAGACAAAACTTCCCTTCCATCACGCCAGCGCGGCTCGCGGGGCTTCGGCCCGAGCCCGCCTGGTCAAGCTGATCGCCCCTTTGAAGATGACGCAACACCGGTGCACTCCATCCGAGCGCGCACATCACTGCGCGAATCTTCTAAGCGCGAACGAGATGCCTTTTCCTTCCAAGACAACCGCTCCTACACGCCGTTAAATCTCCCGCGGACCGACCCCGGAAGGACCGAACGGAGGGAGAGCTTCAGCGCATGAACACTCTGAGAAACGCAACGCGTGCATCTTGTTTAAACAACACAAAGAAACCATGCAAGTATCAATTCTATCGAAATTTAGATGCGTTTGAGATTGTACCCCTATTATGGTGATAATTGTTCGTTGCTGGCTCTCGCGGTTTTGATTGGGAAATGTGTGACCGAACCATGCCCTTCTTCACTCTCCTTCCCTCTCCTCTTCCTCACTCTTCCTCCTCTCTCTCCTCATCCTCCCTCTTTACCCTCTTTTATTCTGTATATACATGTATCCTTTATGTAGTCATATGTAATTGTAGTAGCCATCACTATTAAAACCATTGTATCCACGTTTTAATTGTCATTGTTGCTGCTCACAAAACATGAGTCCCTTTAATGTCAGATCTAAGCTACGAGCTCTTATAAGTATCATTGAATGCCGTAATTAATACCATAACTCGGAAGGTTTGTCCTTTGTGGCCAGGGGGACAAACTTCCCGAAAATGGGTTGAAGTCCAAGTTGATAAGTATTGTACTGCTCGTTCGTTAAACCGAACGGAGTAGAGGAATTCTGAATCAATTCCTTAGAGGCTATTCTGTGATTATTTAATATAGATATATATCCAGAGTTGATTGCAATAAATTGTTGTTAACCATATAGATATTTATATATTGCATAAATACCTGTTAGGTATTCCCTTTTTGGGTGATTTTGGAGATTTGTGATTCAATTATAACCCGTTATGATTAATCATAAATCCCTAAATATTAATACCCCTTATTCCCTATGAGCTAAATTTAATTTAATAATATATGTGACCCTAAGACGTTACAACAGTAACCTTGGAAACGGTGGTCCCAGCTTTTTTCAGGTCATTGACCAGCTCCTCCCGTGTAGTTCTGGTCTGATTTCTCACCTTTCTTAGGATCAGAGACCCCATGAGGTGAGATCTTGCATGGAGCCCCAGTCCGAGGGAGATTGACAGTCATGTTTAGCTTCTTCTTTCATTTTCTAATGATTGCTCCAACAGTGGACCTTTTTTCACCAAGCTGCTTGGTAATTTCCCCATAGCCCTTTCCAGCCTTGTGGAGGTGTACAATTTTGTCTCTAGTGTCTTTGGACAGCTCTTTGGTCTTGGCCATGTTAGTAGTTGTATTCTTACTGATTGTATGGGGTGGACAGGTGTCTTTATGCAGCTAACAACCTCAAACAGGTGCATCTAATTTAGGATAATAAATGGAGTGGAGGTGGACATTTTAAAGGCAGACTAACAGGTCTTTGAGGGTCAGAATTCTAGCTGATAGACAGGTGTTCAAATACTTATTTGCAGCTGTATCATACAAATAAATAGTTTAAAAAAATCAATTGTGGTAATTTCTGGATTTTTTTTTTAGATTGTGTCTCTCACAGTGGACATGCACCTACGATGACAATTTCAGACCCCTCCATGATTTCCAAGTGGGAGAACTTGCAAAATAGCAGGATGTTCAAATACTTATTTTCCTCACTGTATATAAATGATGTGTCAATAATTCTAGTCTTGAGCCCTTTTTATTAAGTGTTCAAACTTGAGGGAGTACATGTCACTGCGCTTATCATAGCACGGCGGGATTTTACAGGTTCCCATATAGATATAACTTACTCATCACCATACATTGTTTAAATCGCTAGCTTTTGATCTAAATCACCATCACACGTTAGCGTTTCGCTAGCCTGTTAGCTTGTGTGATGCCCACTAAAGTGTTATCACATTTGTGGTAGTTTCTGTAATTTTATAATTAATATTTTAAATAATTGGTCAGGGGTAATGAACCTGTTTCCACCACCATCCTTTTACTAAATTATTTCATATAGAGGGCAGGAGAAAATGTGGAGTTCGCCAGCAGGGGGTAGAGTAGCGCTTATTGTGCTTCAGGGGAGCTTTATGTCAGTTTGGTCCGCTTTGCGGTTGCCCTCTTTCTGCTGAGCGAGATGAAAAACGGATGCAGCGTTTGCCCTGTCTCATTTATTTCTCCTGTTTCTAGGTTGGTGGGATAGTAAATTAAGCTAAATACCTGAAGTGGAATATGCTGACATGTCACTGAATGTTTAAATGTCCGCTAATAAGGCTGTTTTATGGATATGTGGACATATATGTAAATATGGCAGTAGTCGCATTTTCACGCCGGTTAACGCCACCTATTGCTACCAAAGTCATGTCAGATAGAGTTTTATTTTTAGCTCCTTGAACATTTTTGTAAAGTCTCAATACGTTTGAAACGTATGATGTTGTGTAAAATGTTAACAGCGAATGTTAAAAACTGAGTTTGTGTAATGGTTAAAAAGTAATGTTAAAAACAAATGTGATGTATTTTAAAAGTAGTTAAAAATAAGTTACTTTAGCTGGAAATGGAAAATGCATTTAAGAACCATATGTAATTGTTAAAATAAGCCATGTTATATTTTGAGTTGGAAAGAGACAACTTACAGAGTAACAGTGGTTATTGTCATTTTGATTTATTTAATCACCCAAAATGTATAATTCAGTATTTACTGAAACATGAGGAAAAAAAGGACAACTTGTATTTTATTTTGAAGTCGTGTTTGTTTAATAGTGAACATTGAGTGTTTGTAACAGAGGAGGATTTAAATGGTGAATGTCTAATAAATCCTCTCGGCCCTCTTTCTGCTGAGCGAGATGAAAAACGAATGCAGAGTTTGCCCTGTCTCATTTATTTCTCCTTTTTCCAGAGAGAGCATATAAACTGTTTATGTGGTGCCAGCCGGTACCTGTAACACTTGTCATCTCTGCACCCGGGTCTCCTGCTCTCGGAGTTCATTAGTTGGATTAGTAAATAGTGTCCAGCAAACAATTGTGGTAAATTGGATTAATCAACAAACACGGTAAGTCATGTCATCTCCTGTCATTGTCACTTGCACCGCATGCTGCATGTCCAGTATAGGCTTCTCCGCTGGCGAACAGGGCTTCACATGTGATAAATGTAAGGAGATAGTTAGGCTGACGGAGAAGATTTCAGAATTAGAAACACGCATCCATACTTTATCTGAGAGTAGTGAGGATGTAACAGCTTTAGATACTGATTTGGATGCGAATAGCTTAGTGAACTCTGTACATTCTTCGGTTCCAGCTGCAGGGCCCCCGCAGCAGGAAAACTGGGTAACGGTGAGACGGCATAGTCGCGGACCAAAAAACTGTTTTTCCATTCCGGTTAGAACATCAAACAGGTTCTCCCCTCTCAGTGAAGCACCCACTGAGTATCCTGTTGAAAGTGCCCTAGTCATTGGTGATTCTATTACACGGAACGTGAAAATAAGAGACACCAGCCATCATAGTCACATGTTTACCGGGAGTAATTTAAAAGTGCTGGCTAAAGCTAATCGTAAATTATCTAAGATTATTATTCACGTCGGCACTAATGATGTTCGACTTCGCCAGTCGGAGATCACCAAAATTAACATTAAAGAGGTGTGTGAACTCGCTAGTACGATGTCAGAGGCTGTTTCTTGTTCTGGGCCGCTCCCTGTTAAAAGGAGTGATGAGATAGTTAGCAGACTACCATCACTCAATGGCTGGTTGTCTAAGTGGTGTCCGCAAAATAACATAGGGTTCATAGACAATTGGAAAAGTTTTTGGGGCAGACCTGACCTGTTGAAGAAGGATGGCATCCATCCCTCCTGGGGTGGTTCCACTCTTCTCTCTAGTAATTTGGCACAGTCTTAGAGCTAAACCTTGACTCACTAGGGCCCAGGTCAGGAAGCAGACAAACTGGCTAAACCGACCGTCTGCTAGCTGTCTCACGTCACCGGAGTCAGATAAATCCCAGCACATAGAGACTCTTTCATCTAGATATTATCATATAGAGACTGTGTCTGTTCCCCGAATTAGTAAATACAAAAAAAACATCAAAACCATTCAACAGTAAAAATTTAATTTATGTCCAAAAAATAAACAACAGATATAATACAGATGAACAATTGATAAAGCTTGGGTTGCTGAATATTCAATCCCTTTCCCCAAAAGCGCTTATTGTTAATGATATCATTACAGATAATAATCTAGATGTGCTGTGTTTGACAGAAACCTGGCTAAAACCTGACAACTACATTACTTTAAATGAGTCCACCCCCCAAGATTATTGTTATAAACATAAGCCGCGTCTGAAAGGTAAATGGAGAGGGGTTGCTGTAATTTATAATATCTTCAGTATTACTCAGAAGTCTAGTTTCAAATATAATTCCTTCGAAGTTTTGTTGCTTTATGTAACGTTATGTAGTGTACATGATAAAACCCGTTTAACATTTGTGTTAGCTACTGTATACAGGCCACCAGGGCATAACAGACTTTATCAAAGAATTTGCTGATTTTCTATCAGAGTTAGTACTGGCCGTAGATAAAGTACTAATTGTTGATGATTTTAATATCCATGTAGCCAATGAAAAAGACGCATTGGGATTAGCATTTAAAGACATTCTAAACTCTATTGGAGTTAGGCAACACATGTTAGGACCCACTCATCGCCATAATCATACTTTAGACCTAATATTGTCACGTGGAATAAATGTTGATACCGTTGAAATTCTGCAGCAGAGCGATGACATCTCTGATCATTACCTAGTATCATGTATACTTAATTTAACTAAGGTTGCAAAGCCGCCCCCTCGCTTCAAAAATGGCAGGACAATCACTGCCACTACTAAAGATTGCTTTTTAAATAATCTTCCTCATCAGTATAATCTCCTCAGCATCCCAGATATCTTAGAAGAACTCGATGTTGCAACAAAAAACTATTGACTCTCTCTTTTCCAGTACTTTAGACACAGTTGCTCCCCTGCGCTTAAAGAAGATGAAAGAAAATAGTCCAACACCGTGGTACAACGAGCACACCTGGGCCCTAAAAACAACAGCCAGAAAAATGGAGCGCAACTGGAAGAAAACAAAACTAGAGGTCTTTCGTAATTTGTGGAAAGAGCACATGAAGGCCGTAAAAACTGCTAGATCTGCTTATTTCTCGACTCTCTTGGAAGAAAACAAACACAACCCTAGGTATTTATTCGATAAAGTAGCTAAATTAACCAAAAACAAAGCTTCAACTTCTGATGTTTGTAAACAGCACAGCAGTAATGACTTTATGAACTTCTTTACATGTAAGATTGATAATATAAGGAAGAAAATTTTAACCATGCAGCCGTCTACTACAGTATCACATCAGACAGAGCATTGTAGTGTCACTGAGGAAAAATTACACTCATTCACTGCTATAGGAGAAGAAGAATTGGCTAAACTCGTTAAATCATCAAAATCAACAACATGTATGCTTGACCCTGTACCGACTAGGCTATTAAAAGATATTCTACCAGAGGTCATAGATCCTCTTCTTAATATCATTAATTAATCTTTGTCATTAGGATATGTACCGAAAACTTGATCCTACAGAATTAGCCAATCTCAAATCTACCCTTTCTGTCAAAAATACTTGAAAAGGCAGTGTGTCTTCACAATTATGTTCCTTTTTTAAAAAGAAATGGTATCTGTGAGGATTTCCAGTCAGGATTTAGACCGTATCATAGCACTGAGACTGCTCTCATCAGAGTTACAAATAATTTACTCTTATCATCCGATCGTGGCTGTATCTCTCAATTAGTGTTACTCGATCTTAGCACTGCATTTGATACTATCGACCACAACATTCTTTTGAATAGACTCGAAAATTATGTAGGCATTAGTGGAATTGCTTTGTCATGGTTTAAATCATACTTATGTGACCGTTATCAGTTTGTAGCAGTAAATGAAAAGATGTCACACCAATCACAAGTTCAGTATGGAGTACCGCAAGGATCAGTGCTAGGACCGCTGCTCTTCACCCTGTACATGCTACCACTGGGAGATATCATTAGGAAGCATGGCGTTAGTTTTCATTGTTATGCTGACGATACTCAGCTCTATATTTCTTCGCGGCCTGACGAAACTTACCAATTCACAAGATTAACGGAACGCATAGCTGATATAAAACATTGGATGACCAGTAATTTCCTGCAACTCAATTCAGAAAAAAAATAATTTTTAATTATTGGAGAAAAAAAAGCTCCACAAGTAGTAACCTAGAATACTGTCTAACACTTGATGGCTGCTCTGTCAAGTCCTCGTCGGCAGTGAGGAACCTGGGTGTGCTCTTTAATACCAATCTTTCGTTTGAAAGCCACGTTTCTAGCATCTGTAAAATTGCATTCTACCATCTTGAAAATATATCTAAATTACGGCACATGCTCTCAATGCAAAATGCTGTTCAGTTAGTTCATGACCTCAAGGTTAGATTATTGTAATGCTCTACTGGGTGGTTGAAACGCAGCAGCTCGAGTTCTTACTAGAACCAGGAAGTATGACCATATTAGCCCAGTTCTGTCAACACTGCACTGGCTGCCTATTAAACATCGCATACATTTTAAAATCTTGCTTATTACTTACAAAGCACTAAATGGTTTAGCCCCCCAATACTTGAGCGAGCTCTTAACATATTATACTCCATCACGTCTACTGCGATCTCTAAATTCTGGCCAGTTGTTAATACCGAGAATATCCAAATCAACTGCAGGCGGTCGATCCTTTTCCTATTTAGCTCCTAAACTCTGGAACAGTCTTCCTAGCACTGTTCGGGAAGCAGACACACTCTGTCAGTTTAAATCTAGACTAAAAACACATCTCTTTACTGTGGCATACACATAAAACACTTTATCAATTAATTGATTGTTAGGCTGCATTAACTAGGTCAGCCGGAACCGGGAACACTTCCCATAACACCTGATGTACTCGTTACATCATCAGAAGAATGGCATCTACGCTAATGATATTCTCTCTGTTTTATCCCGAGGTTTACTGCAGTCAGCCAGATCTGGGCCGTATCCTAATCAGATGGTGGACCAGAGAAGACCAACACAGGACCCCGAAGTGTCTGCAGAGACCGTGTCAATTATCCTCCCCCTGCAACTGCCTCATCGACACGGCATCTAAATAAACCCGTCACCAGTGTGATGACTCCGATTGTTCGAATATTATCATTAAATAATACTTAAATCGATATGTCATCCGCAATAAACCCGTCTCCAGCGTGTTGCCTCCGATCATTCGAATATTGCACTTTAATAATTATTTAATCAACATCATCCTCAATAAACCCGTCTCCAGCGTGTTGCCTCCGGTCCTTTGAATATTCCGATCTATTATGACCTCTGACCTGTAAAGCAGCCAGAATAATAATAATAATACGTTGTTTGTAAATTGGCCAGAGGAGAACTGGCACCCCGACTGAGCCTGGTTTCTCCCAAGGTTTATTTTTCTCCATTAGGTCACCTAATGGGGTTTTGGTTTCCTTGCCACTGTTGCCTCTGGCTTGGCGTGCTCAGTTGGGGACACTATATTTTTCAACTAAACATCGAAATAAATCTAATTAATAAACTAATTTAACCATGTAAACTAAATTACTGATCTAATTATTGATCTAAAACCCACACTGTCACCGTATGGAAATTGAAATGAACTGATGACATCAAATGGCTATACATCTGAATAAAATTAGGCTGCATTATTTTGCTGTTTAACACTGTAAAGCTGCTTTGAAACAATCTACATTGTTAAAAGCGCTATATAAATAAAGTTGACTTGACTTGACTTGACTATCACCTAATACAGCCCGATTGACTCTCTGTGCAAATGCATTGATGAAGTTAACAGTTGGATGTGCCAAAACTTTCTTCAGTTAAACCAAGACAAAACTGAAATCACTACATTTGGAAACAAAGATTAAATTCTCAAGGTGAACGCATATCTTGAGGCTAAAGGTCTAAAATCAAAAAATCAAGTCAGGAATCTGGGCGTGATTATGGAGTCAGACCTGAGTTTCAGTTGTCATGTCAAAGCAATAACAAAATCAGCCTACTATCATCTCAAAAATATTGCAAGAATTAGATGCTTTGTTTCCAGACAAGACTTAAGAGAAACTCGTTCATGCTTTCATCACCAGTAGGGTGGACTATTGTAATGGTCTTCTCACCGGCCTTCCCAAAAAGACCATTAGACAGCTGCAGCTCATACAGAACGCTGCTGCCAGGATCCTTAGCAGAACCAGAAAATATGACCATGTCACACCAGTCCTCAGGTCTTTACACTGGCTTCCAGTTACATTTAGGATCGATATTACTATTACTTGTATATAAGTCACTCAATGACCTAGGACCTCAATACATTGCAGATATGCTGATTAAATACAAACCCAACAGATCACTCAGATCATCAGGATCAAGTCAATTAGAAATACCAAGGGTTCACTCAAAGCAAGGAGAGTCTGCTTTTAGCTATTATGCCAGCCGCAGCTGGAACCAGCTTCCTGAACAGGTCAGATGTGCTCCAACAGTAGCCACTTTCAAATCCAGACTCAAAACACATCTGTTTAGCTGTGCATTTACTGAATGAGCACTGTGCCACTGTACATCTGACTGATTGCACCTTATCTTATGCTTTTACTGAATGAGCTCGGTGCTCTGTCCGAACTGCTTGCACTTTAATTATGTTTCAATTTAACCCATTTTTTTTTTATACATTTTTTTTTTAAATTCCTATTATAACTGTTACTCTATATATGTTTTTATTTTTATTTTATTCACTTATGAATATTTTAACTTCATTTCTGTGTAAAGCACTTTGAATTGCCACTGTGTATGAAATGTGCTATACAAATAAACTTGCCTTGCCTTGCCTTGGGAATCCAAACGAACTTATTCTGCCTAAATTAAGTAATGATTACTGTATTTATAACTAGTATATTTGTAGTTCCAGTCCCTGCATTGTAAATCGTAAGTTAGGCACTTGAGGAGTGAACGAAAGTGCGTTGCAGCATTAACGAGTCACATAATGGATTTACTGCATTTTAGAAGGCAGGCAGCTTATATTTTGCTGTTGTTATCTGAACTTAACTGAACTTCCAGTCTTGCTCAAAGTTATTCTATTAATCTATTAATACTGGTATCTTTTTAAAAAAAAAATTTTTTTGTTATTGTTTTTGTTATTTTTATGTTCCTCTGTTCTGTTGTGACAAAACAAACAAGTTTATTTGTAAACTGCATTATCATATTTTAGAGATTCATGAAAAACTACAAATAACTAATTTAAGGGATTTTTTTTTTTTTTTTTTTTTTTTTTTTACACGTTTTCCTTTATCGGTTGGGCTCTAGTTAATAATTAGTAGCTGTTTTAGGTCAAAAGTGAAGCACAAGATTATGGAATTCCAAAGCTGACAATTTATTTACTAAATAAATAACTAAATACATAAACATACTAAAAAAATTAAAAAACAAAACAAAAATAAATGAGTATTTATACTTTTATTACCTTATATAATTGTATTTTTTCCACATTTAATTATTTTTAATTTATTTATTTCCACATTTATTTATGTATATATGTATTTATGTCTACATTTATTTATTTCTACATTTCTTTGTCGGTATGCTAATGAGGGGGGCGTGTTTTATCTCAGACATAGCAATCAAGCTCAGAAAAGCAGTGCTGAAGCTTTGAGGCCAAGGTGACACCTTGTGGTGTGACCAAACAAATCACAAGCCTTTGCAAGAAGTCGCACAGGAAATGAATGACTTAGAGATGGGCAACATATCCAAAATCTTATATCACCTTATTTGTATGCATGTAGGGTTACCACACATACTCTTTATTCCGGGCATGGCCGTAAAACAACGTCTGGTAGGGATTTCTACAATATCTTGGCACAAATTAACAGAAACTGCATCTTCAACAGATCTGATAACAGATACTTTGACATGGAAGCACGCAAAATTATCCACTATTAATCACATTTAATGTAAATGCGCTGGATGGGGCTGATAAAATTTGCGCTTATTGTCAATGAAACTCGCACACCAGCTCAGAACGCAGAGAGAAACCAGCGTACATTTCACTGAAGTCTACGTAAGCATATTGATTAATTGGCTTGAAAATACAGTTTACATTCGCGGTTCCTAATTTTGCATGCTCAACATGTCACACTTCAAATCCTTAAAATATAACGCATATTTCATAGATGCTGCTCTGAGATACTGATTAAATCACAAGTCATCAATTGGAATTATTCAGGATTAAAATCAAACAGAAGGTATTCATGTAAACGCAGCTAGTGAGACATGCATCTCACGTCATACATTGTATAGCCTGCACACAGAAGCATCGTGCCCATTCAAACAGCACCTGTCGTGCCCCCACACATTTTTGAGTTAACTGAATTTTTAATGTA
Source organism: Romanogobio albipinnatus (assembly GCA_023566225.1). Taxonomy (NCBI): domain Eukaryota; kingdom Metazoa; phylum Chordata; class Actinopteri; order Cypriniformes; family Gobionidae; genus Romanogobio; species Romanogobio albipinnatus. Next base: position 50,805,626 of record CM042242.1, read on the forward strand.
ACTTCCAAAAACAATGTTGACAGCAACAGAAGCAAACTTTTCTATTAAGAGTTGATATTTCCCCCTAAAAATTGATTTCCAGGGGCAATTTTTTCAAACCGTATTAAACATGCATCACAATATGTCAAGTTCTTCATTTTAATCGATAAATTCAGGAGATAAATGCAGAGGAGAATGCCTTACTGCAATCACAATTGCATAAAAACCGTTATGAGATTAATGTTTTAAATATAACATTTTGAATATATGAAATGATGATATCATTGAAGTGATGCGTTTATAAATGGAACTAAAACAGCCAGTAGGTGGCGGCAAGTCTCCATCTTAACGAGTGAGTTCAATCCATAATTCAGCCGATTCGTTCAAATACTAATTAATTTAGTAAGTGTTCATTCATTTTATTTTGTTGCTTAGAGGCGCAGCGGTTCTGTGATAATTCCTATAATATTGATTCCATCATTTCATATTTCTATATTCAAAATGTTATATTTAAAGGGGCTATATGCAACTTTTTCCCCAAAATAAACGTAACTATAGCCTTTTTATTTTACCATTTATGACTCAAACATCTCCTGATGAGCATACTGACACCTTGTCCGCTCACAGTGGGTGCACCTATAAGCCTGTATCCTATTTTTCATATTTTCTGACGGGTCGTCTTTTCCCGTGCTGTCTGCGGATGTGACGTCAAGCGCGTTCATGTTAAACGTTTCAGATCACTCTGCCACCACCGCTAGTCAGCGAGTAGCCTACACTCGCAAGCAGTGCAATGGATTTAACGAATACACAGAAGAGACCCAGGACAACTCGGACACCAACACTAACTCCACAGAAGACTAAAAAAGTTAAACCCCTGACAAGTGGCCAAAAAAGGTCGAAGATTGAGAGAGACCGGCGCATTGCAAGGACTAGAGTGAACATCGGCTATGAAGGGAGGGAGGGGTAGTAATTAGAGCCAAGTTTCATTTCATGTTCTGTATGACATTCAGCTAAGTACACAATTGCTCACAGAAATGATGCATCAAGATAAGATTTAGAATTTTATATATATATATATATATATATATATATATATATATATATATATATATATATATATATATACACACACACAGGTCCTTCTCAATAAATTAGCATATTGTGATAAAGTTCATTATTTTCCATAATGTAATGATAAAAATTAAACTTTCATATATTTTAGATTCATTGCACACCAACTGAAATATTTCAGGTCTTTTATTGTTTTAATACTGATGATTTTGGCATACAGCTAATGAAAACCCAAAATTCCTATCTCAATAAATTAGCATATTTTATCCGACCAATAAAAGAAAAGTGTTTTTAATACAAAAAGAGTCAACCTTCAAATAATTATGTTCAGTTATGCACTCAATACTTGGTCGGGAATCCTTTTGCAGAAATGACTGCTTCAATGCGGCGTGGCATGGAGGCAATCAGCCTGTGGCACTGCTGAGGTGTTATGGAGGCCCAGGATGCTTCGATAGCGGCCTTAAGCTCATCCAGAGTGTTGGGTCTTGCGTCTCTCAACTTTCTCTTCACAATATACCACAGATTCTCTATGGGGTTTAGGTCAGGAGAGTTGGCAGGCCAATTGAGCACAGTAATACCATGGTAAGTAAACCATTTACCAGTGGTTTTGGCACTGTGAGCAGGTGCCAGGTTGTGCTGAAAAATGAAATCATCTCCATAAAGCATCTCCTGATAGCTAGCTGCATTGACCCTGCCCTTGATAAAACACAGTGGACCAACACCAGCAGCTGACATGGCACCCCAGACCATCACTGACTGTGGGTACTTGACACTGGACTTCAGGCATTTTGGCATTTCCTTCTCCCCAGTCTTCCTCCAGACTCTGACACCTTGATTTCCGAATGACATGCAAAATTTGCTTTCATCCGAAAAAAGTACTTTGGACCACTGAGCAACAGTCCAGTGCTGCTTCTCTGTAGCCCAGGTCAGGCGCTTCTGCCGCGGTTTCTTGGTCAAAAGTGGCTTGACCTGGGGAATGCGGCACCTGTAGCCCATTTCCTTGCACGGTGGCTCTGGATGTTTCTACTCCAGACTCAGTCCACTGCTTCCGCAGGTCCCCCAAGGTCTGGAATCGGTCCTTCTCCAAAATCTTCCTCAGGGTCCGGTCACCTCTTCTCGTTGTGCAGCGTTTTTTTGCCACACTTTTTCCTTCCCACAGACTTCCTACTGAGGTGCCTTGATACAGCACTCTGGGAACAGCCTATTCGTTCAGAAATGTCTTTCTGTGTCTTACCCTCTTGCTTGAGGGTGTCAATGATGGCCTTCTGGACAGCAGTCAGGTCGACAGTCTTACCAATGATTGCGGTTTTGAGTAATGAACCAGGCTGGGAGTTTTTAAAAGCCTCAGGAATCTTTTGCAGGTGTAATTTTGATTCAGATGATTAGGTTAATAGCTCGTTTAGAGAACCTTTTCATGATATGCTAATTTATTGAGACAGGAATTTTGGGTTTTCATGAGCTGTATGCCAAAATCATCAGCATTAAAACAATAAAAGACCTGAAATATTTCAGTTGGTGTGCAATGAATCTAAAATATATGAAAGTTAAATTTTTATCATTACATTATGGAAAATAATGAACTTTATCACAATATGCTAATTTATTGAGAAGGACCTGTATATATATATATATATATATATATATATATATATATATATATATATATATATATATATATATATATATATATATATATATATATATATATATATATATATATATATATATATATATATATATATATATATATATATATATAAACAAAAATAAATATGAATAGTGCATCAGTAATGTAAAGTCTTTTTGGGTGTCTAGAAAAGCGCTATATAAAACTGATGGATTATTTATTATATAGCCATGTAAAGCTACATTATATTGTTTGTTGTTTCTACATCTTAACAAAAAATAAGAGGTAAATGAAGATGTAAAGTGTGATGCATTTTATTTCACATAAGACATGTAGTCAATAAATATTGCTAAATAGTATTATGTATATGTGTCTTTCATACTTGGTGATAGTAAGCTACTTGTGTATAATAAGTGGTCAAGGACAGTGCTCAGTCGTCAAGGACAGTGCTCAGATTTGTGTTTTTAATATTCTACGAAAGTTTCGGTCTGTGCGCCCTTCATCAGCGTGTATGCCAATGGCGAAATGGGTTTATTTATTTATTTAATGTATTAATTTTTTGTGTAGTTTGTCAGCTACACGTTTGACGTTTTGATAAGAGAACACTTATCTCAAACATTATATGTATTTGACTGTTCTTACCTCTGTAAACATAATGTTGACCTCCTTGCAGCAGATGACTTGTGAAGTGTACACATACGAACGCGCGCTGCGAGAGCGAGCAGAAATGAAGAGCAGTTCTGTTTTTTGGCCACAGGTGTCAGTCGCGAGTTTAAATTTCAGAAAAACGCATATAGCCCCTTTAAACATTAATCTCATAATTTTTATTTTAGGCTTCTGCCTAACAGCCATATAGTGACTTACTATTATAACCGAATTTATCGATTAAAATTGCAAACTTTACATATGATCATAGTACCAAATAATGGGGGGGTTCCCCACTGATGTACCTATAATAGAAATAAACATCTCCAGTTGATTAGCAATTCGTTCTTTTATGTTAAATAAGAGGCGATCTATCGCCGGAATGTGTTGTTTTTCAAATTATGGCGCGTGCTTGTTCCCGCTGTTATCAGTTCTCTTGGCGCTCGTACTCTCTCTTCACACAGATGAACGTTTCAATCTATCGCTTAACACCGTTGCAGAGACTCTCTATTTGTTCCGGTGAAATCACAAAACAAAATGCAGTGTCCCTGCTCTTCATATAGAATCACTGATGAACACCATTGGTTTTAATGAGGAAAAACGTACTCGGTTACTTAACGTAACCTCGGTTCCCGGAGATAAGGGAAGGAGTACTGCGCCGAAGACGCCATGGGGAATTCTCCCATTCTCGAATATACTGAAGTAATTGTAAAATCACGCAGTGCTACTGCCCAGTCAAAACAGTGTCGAGACATCTCGCACGCTATTGGCTGGCCAGTGGGAACTGCATGAACCAATGACAGAATAGCGTAATCTGAGCGAACCAATGGGCACATAGCCCGCGAAAGGGGCATATAAAATACGCTGTAACTGTCAAAAACGTCAGGTTAAATCGACGATCACCCCAGTCAGCGCCATAGCACGGCCGTCTACGCAGTACTCCTTCCCTTATCTCAGGGAACTGAGGTTACGTTAAGTAACCGAGTACGTTCCCTTTCGAACGGTCAGTACTTTCGTACTGCGTCGAAGACGCCATGGGAACCTGTAAAATCCCGCCGTGCTATGATAAGCGCAGTGACATGTACTC